>ONZH01031267.1:0-42638 GCA_900303285.1 Rhinella marina
AAAAGATTATGCAGCAATAGCAAATAGTGTAAGTGACAACAAAATACATATCTATGTGTAAACATACAATTTTAACAGCATGTTTTAAAAACACACTTTACTGTTACTGTGTCATGCTTTTTCATATTGCAGGTTCCAAAAATTATGTCTTAACCAGGGCAGATCCTACCCTGTTTATAACAGTGTGGCTTGTTTCCTCCCAAGATCAAAAAATGCCAAACGGGTATAGAAACGCTTGCTTCTATTTGTACATTTCCAAAGTATTTGCAAAGGAGTGAAGAAATTGTAGCAGGCTCTCGATATCCGTATTTTTGCGGATCAGTGATTTTCAGAATCCAAAACGGCTACGATTGTGTGCATGAGCCCCTCAGCAGAGGTGTATGAATCTCATGGATCATGCCTAGTTCATTTTTAACAAAAGTGATGAATTGGACATTTGGTGGGGGACAGTTTTGTCGTTTGGCTGTCACTATGCCACTGCCGAATGAAACTCTCTGAGATTGACACTGGAGCTTGGACAAGACCATATAGACAAAGCAACTGGGCCAGTTCCAGCTAGTGTTACAAACTGCCTCCCTAAAAGTCTATTAGGCCAGGGAACGTGTAATGCAGCGAAAGGCACAATCATTTAGAAACTAGAACATTTTACAACATTTTTTTTGGAAAAATGAACAGCGGTCAGAAATACTTCTATCATATAGCAGAATTAAAATTTGATGAGGACGCAGAAGTGCGCCACTACAGATGGCTGGCCAGAAGTCTCAGTGATAGAATATTGCAGAACTGCAGCTAAATATTACAATTACAGAGAAATTACATTTTGATGAAGGCTGGGAAATGTGTCATTACAGACACCTTTTGATGAAAACAGTGAACAGAGCCATGTTGGAAACTAGCCAGAAGTCCATACGATGGAATATAGCAGAAATTGCAGCAGAATTTTACAGCAAGAATTACATTTTGTTGGCAGGCTTGGAATCCATCACATTTCCACACTAGATGGTATGGCAGCAACTGCACAATTAGCACTTTGCAGGAGGGAGTTCAGCTTGAAACATATGGTAATAGCTGTTTGAGAATAATCTTCTAATGGTGCACAACCATTATGGCCTGTCCCATGATGGTGTGGAGGACAAAGTGGAGGAGGAGTCTGAGCTGGAGAAGAAGCAGCTGATAATGATACATTGCAGTGCCTGGGGATACGGACTGGCTGCCAAAGAAGACCAGGAGAAGGAGGACAGACTGTTCTGAATTTAGAATGCTGGACAGTTTTTTCACAACTTGAACACAATATGACTTCATTTTTTAAATACAGAACTTAAAATTGATTCACCAAAGAATAATAGTACTAAATTCCTTACAAATTATTAAAAATCAAAATCACCTATCATGGTAAAATAGGGAATCAAACATAGCGCCATATGCCAATCTATTACTGGTCAACTGATATTAAATTGCGGACTGCAAAAAAGAATCTCTGTAATATTTCCCCAACTATTTAAGGTTATATGAGCAATGATGGAGTAACCAATCTAGTACAAGATAACACATGAAAAGCTACCCTTTGCTGATTAAACCTTCTTCACATATAAACGCCCTGAAGAAGCAGAAACGCGAAAAGTGCATTGAGGGGAAGCGCCATCTCTTACTCCATCTTAGGTATGTCATAGATTGCAAGATCTAAAAAACATTTTATCCCTTATACACATGCGTGCATTTGCACATTTTTGACGTTTAATATGTGAAGAAGGTTTAATTGGCAAGGGTGAGCTTTTCATGTGTATCTAGTACTTTAGATTTGGTTCACCATGTTAAAGAAATTAGTTAGTTGGTAACACAATTGTCTAGGGTTAATATTTCATTATCAAGTGTCTCAACCTCCTTATATCCATATCTCTTATATCTTATAATCTAATCTCCATTAGATGTCACATATGCTTAAAAAAAAAAAATGACTCATAATCACTTGATATGTATAGGAAACGGAACTTAGCAAAGTTAATATATGCATATGAAATTTCCACAGATAGATAGTAATGTGTATCCCCTTGGCTGCCATTATCATTCTTTTGATTTGTTGTTTAATGTATATTGTATGATTGTGATTGGATATAAATTGATGACAAAGGGGGGTGTGATTCACCAACATGTACCTAATAAAATTAGCTCTCTGGGGTAACCAGGAGAAGATCTGCATGATCAGCAATGAGACTGGACGTGCATTTTGTGCTGTGCCGCACCCTCTTACCATGAAGGGGAAATTTAACATAATTTGAAACACCACAGACAACTGAGTATTAAAGGGAACCTGTCATCTCCGAAACACCCCTAACTAGAGTAAGCGGTTATAGTGTAAGTGATGCTGAATCCGAATATGTAAGTTTTATCTTCATACTCAACTTCCATTCTGACGCTGTGCTCCCACAAACCTGCAGTAAAATGCATTGACAGGACTCTTCTTTGAGTCTCTCCATTATGTGAAGTGAGCACTGGAGTCCAGTGAGGCATTTTTACTGCAGTTGTGGACACAGCGTTGGAATGGAAGTGAGTATGAAGATAAACTTACATAATCGGATTCATATCATTTACAACTATACATCTCTTACTGTAGTTCAGGGGTGTTTCGGAGATGACAGGTTCCTTTAAGTCTAATTTGGGACTATCCTAAATTGTATTGACATGTGGGCCGAAACAGGAAAAATCCATCAGATATCCAAGGGACATTGGGAGAGCTTTGGTCATTATGGCAACTGGGAACGTACCTTCAAATACACAGGTAAGATATTTTTCTTACTTGTGCCTTCCTACTTGTTATGACCACTGTTCGAGTATTGTCCTTTTCTGAATCTTTGGATTTTAAAAGAACACCTCCTTGTCTGTGGTAGAGTGAAGGAGTGCCTGAAACCTAGGTGTGAGAGTGATGGAGATTGCCTGTTGTTTTATAAATCCATGATAGAAATTAAGGAATGGGAAAAAAGAGGATTAGAATATCAAGAAAGAGATTTATTTCAATGCTTGCATTTATTAGCATTTAAAAGCCCATCTCTGTGATATCTGCAGACCCAACACCAAACCCAATCTCTGCAAGAACTGTTTGATGTGCGGAGTTGGAACCCAGTCCAGGACTGGGGGATCAGTCGCAAGAAACTGTTTGATTGAGCAGACCGATGAGCCTGCAAGACTGTTTTGTGAGCAGTTGGTGAGGCGAATCAGGGTATTTGCGCATGGTGGGAGAAGGGACGGATCCACTCTTCTCCAATGGGATCAGGTAGTCAAAAGCTCTGAAAAGGGCGCCCCTCGAGGAGGGAGGTGACTGCAGTGGATCATAGAAAGGCAGAAAGGAGGAGAGGCAGTGAGAGATATAAGCAGAATATTCAAAGAGCAGGCATGTCAAAGATGAGAATCTGGAAATCTAGATGGTTTAAATCTGAAAGTTCCACATGAGAGAAGCAGCGCTTCGTGAAGTTAGGCAGGTGAAGAAGGTAAGCAGGTGAGAAATGTGAGAGGCTGGGGAGCAGTGGTTCAAAGGTGGCATAAAGAGAATGATGGAGAAGAATTGGGAAGGGAACACATATGTTTACTTTTAAAAAGCAAAGAAAGAGTTAAACATGAGTGGAGTGGTAAAAAAGGGGAAGTACTGGCTGCTGCTTTGAGAGGACTTAAACGGCATTTTCTTTGTCTTCCGTCTCTTGTGGGGTCCCCGATAGTCATAAATGTATCATTTTCTGTAGAAGAGGAGATGAACCGAGAAGAATCAGATTCTATCAGAATCTGATTATTTGATAACAAGAATTGCAGTAGTTCCATTTCAGATATTGTTTGCAGATGTGGTAGTGTAACTGGTAGTGGTAGTATTTGAAAGAAGATGTCAGTATATACTGCTGCCATTAGTGATTAGTAAAAAAAAAACACCCTATCTTAAAGAAAAAAATATTAAGTTTAGAGTTTCAAAACTTTGATTTGCTTGAGTTGCTTGGCTTCTTTCCCAGACTTGCGTTCATGAAAAAGAGGAAGTATGAAAGATATTGTCTGTTTCTTTTGAAAGTAGATTTTCTATAAGAATTTAGAATTTAAAGTTAAGGTATCGATAATAATATCCAGGAAAGGAAAAAATTAGAATTGAGCAAAAAAAATCCATGTGGTAAAAGATGAGCTCATTCTTACATTGATATTATGTGCACATTATTTTCATTTTGTTTGTTTGCAACTAAAGATTTTGTGATTTTTATTTTACAGCCCGAATTAATAGACGTCAAGAAAGCCTGTTGTTTTTCCCAAATGTTTAATTTTGGTGGGGATTGTGCCTAATCTGTTTTTTAGGAGTGAAAAAAAAGACCAAGAAATCCTAATATATTCGGCAGATCTGCATAAAATATCATTTTCATTGATTCTGTGCTGAAAACTTTTCATGGAGTCATGCATATATTTTTTTGAGTTTTATTGGAGCTCCAATGCATACTGTATTTGTTTGTGTGTGAAGTGTGTAATGGGCCCGTGTCTGTCTTTGTTTCGTAATCATTATATGTTGCATGTTAAACATCTAGCTAGAAATGATCAAAAAGGAGAAGTTACATTGTGCCATCGACAGAGGGTGTGGTGAGTGACGTAGAATTATATTATACAGAGACAGCCTCTTGTTGTTCCTCCCTAAAACACGTATAGTGTGATATGTCACTAGAGTTGGAGAAAGGGAAAAAAATGAAATCGGTTCATTTAATTTTAACAGGTTTGCATAAGCGTGCAAGTGGAAAAATTAGGACAATAAGATTGGTTTGTTTTAATAAACGTTATTAATATGTGGTATTCAGACAAGTGTGTTTATAAGAGGTCTGTAAGCTAAATCATCAAATAATTATAATAATATGTGGTTAATCAAATGGAATGTCTGAAGTAACTGTGTCACCAAGTATTTCATCTGTCAATGAAAACTAGATGATAGATAAGGTTTTCCTATCGGTTTTTTATTTTCTGATTATTTTGTTTTATTTTTCTGAATATGATGCGTGCATTTGATTTGTTTTGAAAAAAAGTTAACAGCATTTGAAAAGTATTAAGAGAATTGTTTTATAACAGTCACGTGGGGGCCATGAACACGGAGTTCTGGAGGAGATACAGCACTTTGAGCATCTTGAGTCTACAGAAAGATTTTCTGCATTTTGATAAGAGGCTGATTACCAGACTACATAAAGTTTAGATGTCATATAAACTACGGAGCAAGTACATTCAGATCTGATTCATAACTTTGTCAAATATTGAGTTTTCTCTCTTAGATGGTATAGATGGATCACACAGAAGACAGGATATGCTGTCAGTGCCTAAACTGATGTTGTCACCTAAATACCACTCCCTTCTGTAATGTGAGTACGGGAGGTAGAGCTGAAGGCACTCACTGAGGCTGGTAAGATGGTTGTGGTCAGATAACTAACATTTATATAGATTTCATATATGCCTTTGGTATCTTCCATGATTATGGTCTGATCTGGGGAGCAGAGGTTTTGTTGGATCCATGGGAAACCCATGAAGAGTGCTAAGTGTGTGAGAGTTGTTTTATGCCCTGATGCTGTCCAGAAGAAAAAAAAGAAAAAAGAAAACAAGTTGGGAGATTAAACTGCTATAAGTGCTGACCTCCAGCCAATACCTGAAGCCAACCTAAGGTTTACGTGACTCGGCCAACTCAGGCCCAGAAGACCTCTAAAGTAAGAGCAAGGAGTGATAACAAGCTCTGGAGGGTAGGAAAAATGGTGCTTTCTCAAGTGCACGATGCCCATTGATGATGAATTCAGCACATGGGTTGATGTAAGTGTCAGGAGGAGATATGGTGGGATCATCCACCAACGATCAAGGTGGCTTCCAATCGGATGAGTCCTACACCAGGTATGATGTTCTCCTGATATGGGCCTGCTGGTTTGTGTAGGATGCAGGTCAGTGTTAGTGTAGGACTCATCCGATTGGAAGCCACCTTGATCGTTGGTGGATGAGCCCGACATATTTATGATCATTTATATGCGCTAAGAGCTTCCATATTACTTACTACATAGCAGTTATGCTTTTTTACCTCTTCACACATTCACCTCATGTTCATTTTATGTGTCATGGCTTATCTAGTGCTGCTGCCATTCTCTGTTTAGTATTTAATTAGCCAATAGGTAGCTTGCACCTGACTCTCACCTGTAGGAGGTGCTGTCCGTTCTTTGTCCTTATGTATATATAGAGGAGGATTGGCCTCCTCTGGGAATTTAGCACTCCTGTTCACACTGGTGCAGCTTCTGACCAGGTATGATGTTCTCCTGATATGGGCCTGCTGGTTTGTGTAGGATGCAGGTCAGTGTTAGTGTAGGACTCATCCGATTGGAAGCCACCTTGATCGTTGGTGGATGAGCCCGACATATTTATGATCATTTATATGCGCTAAGAGCTTCCATATTACTTACTACATAGCAGTTATGCTTTTTTACCTCTTCACACATTCACCTCATGTTCATTTTATGTGTCATGGCTTATCTAGTGCTGCTGCCATTCTCTGTTTAGTATTTAATTAGCCAATAGGAGCTTGCACCTGACTCTCACCTGTAGGAGGTGCTGTCCTTCTTGTCTTATGTATATATAGAGGAGGATTGGCCTCCTCTGGGGAATTTAGCACTCCTGTTCACACTGGTGCAGCTTCTTGACCAGGTATGATGTTCTCCTGATATGGCCTGCTGGTTTGTGTAGGATGCAGGTCAGTGTTAGTGTAGGACTCATCCGATTGGAAGCCACCTTGAATCGTTGGTGGATGAGCCCCGACATATTTATGATCAATTTATAATGCGCTAAGAGCTCCATATTACTTACTACATAGCAGTTTATGCTTTTTTTACCCTCTTCACAACATTCAACCCTCATGTTCATTTTATGTGTCATGGCCTATCTAGTGCTGCTGCCATTCTCTGTTTTAGTATTTAATTAGCCAATAGGTAGCTTGCACTGACTCTCACCTGTAGGAGGTGCTGTCCGTTCTTTGTCCTTATGTATAGTATAATATATATATATATATATATATATATATATTAGGGTGGTCCGGAGGTCCAGCCACAGCATGGCAAACATGCCGAGAGGCGGCTGACAAAAACTACAACATGCTGCGGTCTGCTCTGGCCTGTTCACTAAAATGGGGGCGGACTGGAAGTCCCGGCCGCAGCAAGGCAAACATGCACATTAACATACACATCTATTCTAATCTATTCTACAACTATTCTATCTATATACAGCACTGGCCCTTTTATATATGCGAGCTAGAGCCACATTCACACTCCAGACATCCCACAGGTTCAACCCTTACTCCAGTATACTCTGGCCTTCTTTACAATGGTCTCTCCAAACGGCCTCTGGTAACACGATATTGGTCACTTATAGATTCTTATCGCAGTGACCTTCACTTTCCTTCGTTTGGTAACCCTTGTACTCTGAATAGTTCTTTGGGTAAGAGGCAGCTATCGTCACCTCACGTACATTTTACATGACCATGGAAGTACCGCAGGTGTGTTCTGATAACTCCTGTAGGACAATAGATATCCCTTCTCAAGATAGGTGTATCTCCTGGATATCCTTGTAAGGAAGCATCATATCTCACAGTTGGTTGATAGCAACTTGGGGACTGTTTCTTATACCTTTTCCCAGACCATGAACAAAAAAGACACAGGATATTGACTTGCTTTATTGCAGATCATTCACCCAATGGGCATGTCTCCTTTGTTCTTGTAGCCGGATGTCTCTTTCATTGACATTTTTGACACCTGTCATATCTGTTGACTGCATAGTCTTGAGAAATAAAGCACTACTCTGAAATATGTCAGTGCCCAGATTCCAACATTAATTAACATGAAATAACCTATATTAGGCGTATTTCAAGTACAGATTGCAGCATTTTCTATTCCTGTTTTAGGTGTAGAAAATGGTTTAAAATGTAAGCCATATATCCAAAACTAAGAAATACTGTAGCACTCGATGTCTTCAAGAAAATGTAGATTTATTTAATCAAAAAGGTGATGTTTCGACCAGGAAAGGTCTTTTTCAAGCAAAGTGCATTGTACAGAGTGATATATAATATATATATATATATATATATATATAATATATATATAAATTGAAACATCAAGCAATCAGTAATGGCCCACCCCAAATGGGTGGTTTCCACCTCTTAGCCTATTATAATCAACATGTATTGATACCCAATAACTGTGCCAAAATATTAAGAATAAAAGGAATCCACATACCATTGATTAAAATATCTCTGTGTTAGCCCCCATTCACATGACTGTATGTTCAGCATTTTTGCGGATAGATGTAGAAACATACTGACCCGTTCAGAAAAAAAATGCGGAATGCACACCGTGTGCATTCCGCATCCGTATATTGTGGAAGTTCTCCCCGGCAAAAAAAAAGGAAACATGTCCTATACTTGACCGCAAAACACGTCCGTAGCCCCCATTAAAAGTCAAATGGGTCCGTAAAAATGCGGGACACTACTGAAGACATTCATATGTCTTACGTTCCTTTTTTATACGGACACGGAATACATACGGTCGTGTGAATGGGGCTTAGTGGGAGTAAGTCTGCTGCTGTAGATCCACGTGTGGCGTCCGTGCTGTGCACGGCGCCGTGCTCTGTCTAACCAGAAGTGACCAATATATAAATCCAGATACATCAGAAGGAAACCATTTGATGGTTTAGTAGGCCCTCAGAGTATGTCAATGGTAATTGTAGGCTGCCTCAAAGCCAAGTTTCAGTAACCGTGTGGTAGTTTTATACCTGTAAAACATAATCATGAGCCAGACTGACCTCTGTACAACTATGAAAAACAATTGTTAAGGTAAATGCTATCACATTACTTATCATACATCTATGGTCCGATGAATACCCGTGTCTATGAAGTTGGGGAGCATAGGAGAAGAGACCCTAGTGAAACCATAGCCTAGATACATTCACACTTAAAAAAGGCAAAATGGCCCACCATCCGTAGATTCCTACCCGGATAGTGTTGTCCGCTTGTCTCCAGTTTAATTTGTAATTTATAGAGGGGGAGCCTATAATCCTATCCAGTACTCAATCCATTCCTGGAGTGGATACATCAGGTCGGAGTCTCCCTTAATTCAAAGACCATTCATTTTTCAAGGCTAGGTCATTGCATCACCTGGGGGTCTCCAATTAAATTATATGCACCCGCTTGAGCGGGTATAAATTTCCAACTAATCACAGATCCCCGGTGGTATTAAACGTCCATTAAGGGCAAATCCTAGTACAGAATACCTATTTCTGGCTAGATGATAGGTATAAAGTTCTTAGGGTAATCAAGGTCCTACATGCACCAAACCTTAGTATGGAGGCAGCCAAAAAATTGGTGTTCTTTACTTGGGGACAGTTCTCTGAGGTCTAATTCCCACTGTAACAAACAGAGAAAAGAGAAATATAATTCATAGAGCATCATATATCGAGTGATAGTGCTCATAATCACGACTATGTCGGGTTCATAGCTTAATGTTACAATATATAAGTGTAAATCTGAAAACCTAGCGGGGAAGGGACTTAACAAAATGCCCTCACGAATGTCCTTTAGAAGAGAGAGCCGACCTTGAATTCCCTGTTCAGGCCTTTAGGCTCTAAAGTTTCCAGGAACGCTAAAAAAGGACCAAAATAATAAATATTTAATACAAAATTCGGGACACAAAAACGGGGCAAAAAGTGTTATACCACGATAAGTGCAAATGTGGGGCTGCAATAGACAAACACACCACGGAGTGTCCGTTGTCAAATAGACAGCCCAATGTACAACAGCACAATTAAATCACTAGTAGTGCCCAACTGAAGCCTCATGGATGTACCAAAAAGGCTCTTATGATTCTGTGACAGAAAGGCACTATGTGCTGAGTGTGTACACATCGAACTCTTAGAGGCTTGATAAGGTGTATCATGCAGAGCTAGATGGGTAAAGACATTGATGTATGTCACCCATTCACCAATCCCTAAGCATGCACCACTCATTCACACAGAGATACAATGTATACAGATAGAGCGCCAGTGTATAGAACACTCTCCAGGCAGAACGCTCCCCTCTATCTAGGCTCAACGCGTTTCTATGCGTGTGGAGCCAGCATTTCATCAGGAGCCAATAGAGGACTTAACTGCCTACAATGAACCGCTGCCTAGTGTAGCAGCAGGAACCTAACGCTGCCTAGTGTAGCAACATTCGGCGCTATAATGGCCGCAAGGCGGCCACGTGCACGTCCGGTATAAGAGGCCTAAGCCCCTCCTCTAGGGGCGTGCTAAAACGATGATCACTCCTGCTGTCATCAGACAGTGTAACATTGTGGAGTAAGTATCATCCGATGTTAATTAGAATGTACGTCCCTAGATAACGCAAAGAAGCGTTCTAGTGTACACATGGGGAATAATAAGGCGGCATCGGTCAATCTGGAAACATGCCGAATAAGGATTACCAAATGGGGATACAACAGCAAAGAAAGAGAAGGAAATTAACAACAACAATTGAGAAAGGTAATATCATCAAAGGGGTATTATGACGAACCAAAATATTAACAAAGAAACAATAAAATTATTTCATGTACTTAATATTATATTAAATTAAAAGTAGGGAATAGCAGACAAGCCTGATGTATGATGACTCAAGCGTGAAAATCAACAAGGGGCTTATTCTCCAAACGGGAATAACAGAGGCACTAACCAATGAATGAAGCAAAGGAGATCATATCATTCAAGCCCATAGGTCTTATAGTATTTAGAGTAAAAATCCAGTGAGCTTCCCTTTGCAATAATTTGCGATCCAGATCTCCTCCTCGTGGTGATCTTTTAACCAGTTCAATCCCTTGGAAATGGACCTTATGTACATCTCCATTGTGACATTCTACCACATGTCTAGCAATTGGAGTGTCATTGGCTTTATTGATGTCAGAGATGTGTTCCCCAATCCTGCGTCTAAATTCACGTTTTGTTTTGCCTACATATTTGGCATTACAGTCACACGTAAGAAGGTAAATCACGCCGCTTGATTTACAATTGATAAAAGAATTTATATAATAGCTTCTGTCTGTGCTACCCTTAAAAGACTTACCTTTACCAATAAATCTACAAAATTTGCATGAACCACAGGGGAATGTTCCAACTAGGGTATTTTGAAGCCATGTACTAGACACCGGGCTTTGGTACATACTATGTACCAGACAGTCACGTAAGTTTTGGCTCCGGCGATAAGTAATTGCAGGGTACTTGGGAATGATCTTACAAATATCGGGATCAGATAGTAGAATGTCCCAATTTTCAGATAGAATTTCACGGACTTCTCTATGGGCCATATCAAACGTGCCAATGATCCTGTAAATGTCCTCGTGTGTCTCATTCTTCTTTGGGGACAGTAGGGCATCCCTGTTGATACTCAAAGAGTGATGATAGGCTTGTTTTAAAACCTGTTGGGGATACCCTCGGTTGCTAAACCGTGTCTGCAGATCTTTGGCTGCATTTCTGAAGTCAGACATCTGAGAACAGTTACGACGGATCCTCAAATATTGTCCCTTAGGGATACCTTTTTTGAGGGCTAGAGGATGTCCACTTTCCCATCTCAGCAGATTGTTAGTCGCGGTGGATTTCCTAAATACATTTGTAACTATTTGACCAGACTCATTTTTGGATATACAGAGATCCAGGAAAGAAATCTGATGTTCATTAATCTCTGACGTAAAAAAAAGTCCAAGATTATTTGTATTTAGAGTTGTAACAAAATCCTGGAACAGTTCCCTACTGCCCTTCCACAAAATCAATACATCGTCTATATAACGAATCCATAAAAGGACTGACGATGTGAAGTGTAATAAATCATCACAGAAGACCACTTCTCTCTCCCACCAGCCCAGGAAGAGATTAGCAAACGTGGGGGCACATGGGCTCCCCATGGCCACTCCCCTGAGCTGGTGGAAGATTTGAGAGTCAAACATGAAAATGTTATGTGAAAGAATGAAATCGAGCAATTCCATGATGAACAAATTATGTTGCTCAAGATGACCCCCTCTTTGGCGAAGAAAGGTAAGTATCGCCTTACAGCCCAGACCATGTGGAATGGAACTATAAAGTGCCTCCACATCTAGGCTGGCAAGATAGGTGTCATCATCACAATAGATCCCATTAAGACGGCTCAAAACATCCATCGTGTCTCTAACGTACGAGGGTAGGCTAGTAACAAATGGTCTTAAAATAGTATCAATGTACGTGCTACTGTTAGCTGTGAGGCTACCTACCCCCGACACGATTGGTCTGCCCTTAAGTGGGTCACAGCCCTTGTGTAACTTAGGCAGTCCATAAAAGGCCGCTAAAATGGGAAAATCAGGGAGAAGAAAGGCAAACTCCGTTTTGTTAATAAGTTTAGCTTGAAGAGCCCTGGATAGAATTAATGACAGTTCATTTTTAAAAAGGGGGGTCGGATCCGATGGTAATTTTCTGTAAGTCTCCTTGTCATTCAGGATGGATAAGCACATCCCACGATATTGTGAATGACTGAGTATAACAATATTGCCCCCTTTGTCAGATGGTTTGATGACCACTTTATCATTGTTCTGAAGGGACTGTAATGCCTCTTTTTCATTTACTGTCAGATTATCACCACTAGATGATAATGTGGTGAGGGCTTTTAACTTATTGGTGACCACCGTTACAAAAGTATCAATCGGGGTGTTATCACCAATTGGAGGAAATTTAGTAGAAGGAGGTCTTAGCGTAGTGAATGGACCTTCACCTATTTCACGTTGGCCCTCAGTGAATAAATCGGCCAATAACTGAACATCTGGAAGGTCTTGTTCAGTGATGCCAAGTTCTTCACACTTGCGTCTATCATTATGCATGAAGAACCTGCGCCACTTTAATTTCCTAGCAAATAGGTGGAGGTCTTTAACCCATCCAAAGAGATCAAATCTCCGGATGGGTACAAAAGAGAGGCCCTTCTTTAGAACTTGCAATTCCATACCAGTTAAAGTGTGGGAGGATAAATTAACAATTTGGAGTTCGTCTGTAGTAAACAGCGGAGGTGAACTGTTTATCATTTTTTGTTGCGGAGTAGGTACTGTGACACTGATGGAGTTGTGTCTAAAAAACCCCCCCTAGTGTTTTTGTTAGCACCTCTGCTCCCTCTCCCACGGCCCCTGTTCCCGTAGGATTTCCTATAAGAATGTGTGTTAGGACCTCTTGTGGTATTAGGCTGCTCAGGGTCGGTCTCACATTCAGATGACGAAATATCTGTCTCCAATTCAAGTGCACTGGTTTTTTTCTTAGTATTAAAATCAAGAATCCTGCCCTCCTTAAAGTCTTTAATGTCCCTATTAAATAGGAGATGTTTCTTTTCTTTAAGTTGTGCAGTACATTTTTCAGTTGCAGATTGCAAATTGGCCTCTTTTTTGCTAAATTCAGAATGAGTGCTGAATTTTTTAACGTGTTCAATACCTTCCTTCAGTTCTACCTCTGTAGTAGTGAGTAATGATTTTTCCTCCTCTAAAAGTAATGTCATTAATCTCAATGAAGACTCAATTGATTCTTGCTCCCATTTTTTTAGGAATTCACTCGATCTCAGATGTGTAGCCGGCACAATCGGATTACGAAGTCCACGTGGGACAATTTTGTGCTTAATGTACGTTTCTAAAGTCTGAACTTCCCACCAAGATCTAATGAAGTTCTTATAGATACGTGTAACGTGTTTGAAAGCTGTAGATATGCTTGTGGACTGTGATAAAGGGTTAAGTTCCTTCTCAGAAAAAACCTCGCCCGGATCTCCCATCAAATCCTCAGCATTAAATCCTCCAGAAAGAAAGCCTGCCATTCCCCGTTAATAAAGACAATTCAAGAGGTAAACGCACTACAATAGTTGTATATCAAAAGTATACGTTCCTGAATCAAATAATAAATAAATAAATTGTAGGAACGCTAAAAAAGGACCAAAATAATAAATATTTAATACAAAATTCGGGACACAAAAACGGGGCAAAAAGTGTTATACCACGATAAGTGCAAATGTGGGGCTGCAATAGACAAACACACCACGGAGTGTCCGTTGTCAAATAGACAGCCCAATGTACAACAGCACAATTAAATCACTAGTAGTGCCCAACTGAAGCCTCATGGATGTACCAAAAAGGCTCTTATGATTCTGTGACAGAAAGGCACTATGTGCTGAGTGTGTACACATCGAACTCTTAGAGGCTTGATAAGGTGTATCATGCAGAGCTAGATGGGTAAAGACATTGATGTATGTCACCCATTCACCAATCCCTAAGCATGCACCACTCATTCACACAGAGATACAATGTATACAGATAGAGCGCCAGTGTATAGAACACTCTCCAGGCAGAACGCTCCCCTCTATCTAGGCTCAACGCGTTTCTATGCGTGTGGAGCCAGCATTTCATCAGGAGCCAATAGAGGACTTAACTGCCTACAATGAACCGCTGCCTAGTGTAGCAGCAGGAACCTAACGCTGCCTAGTGTAGCAACATTCGGCGCTATAATGGCCGCAAGGCGGCCACGTGCACGTCCGGTATAAGAGGCCTAAGCCCCTCCTCTAGGGGCGTGCTAAAACGATGATCACTCCTGCTGTCATCAGACAGTGTAACATTGTGGAGTAAGTATCATCCGATGTTAATTAGAATGTACGTCCCTAGATAACGCAAAGAAGCGTTCTAGTGTACACATGGGGAATAATAAGGCGGCATCGGTCAATCTGGAAACATGCCGAATAAGGATTACCAAATGGGGATACAACAGCAAAGAAAGAGAAGGAAATTAACAACAACAATTGAGAAAGGTAATATCATCAAAGGGGTATTATGACGAACCAAAATATTAACAAAGAAACAATAAAATTATTTCATGTACTTAATATTATATTAAATTAAAAGTAGGGAATAGCAGACAAGCCTGATGTATGATGACTCAAGCGTGAAAATCAACAAGGGGCTTATTCTCCAAACGGGAATAACAGAGGCACTAACCAATGAATGAAGCAAAGGAGATCATATCATTCAAGCCCATAGGTCTTATAGTATTTAGAGTAAAAATCCAGTGAGCTTCCCTTTGCAATAATTTGCGATCCAGATCTCCTCCTCGTGGTGATCTTTTAACCAGTTCAATCCCTTGGAAATGGACCTTATGTACATCTCCATTGTGACATTCTACCACATGTCTAGCAATTGGAGTGTCATTGGCTTTATTGATGTCAGAGATGTGTTCCCCAATCCTGCGTCTAAATTCACGTTTTGTTTTGCCTACATATTTGGCATTACAGTCACACGTAAGAAGGTAAATCACGCCGCTTGATTTACAATTGATAAAAGAATTTATATAATAGCTTCTGTCTGTGCTACCCTTAAAAGACTTACCTTTACCAATAAATCTACAAAATTTGCATGAACCACAGGGGAATGTTCCAACTAGGGTATTTTGAAGCCATGTACTAGACACCGGGCTTTGGTACATACTATGTACCAGACAGTCACGTAAGTTTTGGCTCCGGCGATAAGTAATTGCAGGGTACTTGGGAATGATCTTACAAATATCGGGATCAGATAGTAGAATGTCCCAATTTTCAGATAGAATTTCACGGACTTCTCTATGGGCCATATCAAACGTGCCAATGATCCTGTAAATGTCCTCGTGTGTCTCATTCTTCTTTGGGGACAGTAGGGCATCCCTGTTGATACTCAAAGAGTGATGATAGGCTTGTTTTAAAACCTGTTGGGGATACCCTCGGTTGCTAAACCGTGTCTGCAGATCTTTGGCTGCATTTCTGAAGTCAGACATCTGAGAACAGTTACGACGGATCCTCAAATATTGTCCCTTAGGGATACCTTTTTTGAGGGCTAGAGGATGTCCACTTTCCCATCTCAGCAGATTGTTAGTCGCGGTGGATTTCCTAAATACATTTGTAACTATTTGACCAGACTCATTTTTGGATATACAGAGATCCAGGAAAGAAATCTGATGTTCATTAATCTCTGACGTAAAAAAAAGTCCAAGATTATTTGTATTTAGAGTTGTAACAAAATCCTGGAACAGTTCCCTACTGCCCTTCCACAAAATCAATACATCGTCTATATAACGAATCCATAAAAGGACTGACGATGTGAAGTGTAATAAATCATCACAGAAGACCACTTCTCTCTCCCACCAGCCCAGGAAGAGATTAGCAAACGTGGGGGCACATGGGCTCCCCATGGCCACTCCCCTGAGCTGGTGGAAGATTTGAGAGTCAAACATGAAAATGTTATGTGAAAGAATGAAATCGAGCAATTCCATGATGAACAAATTATGTTGCTCAAGATGACCCCCTCTTTGGCGAAGAAAGGTAAGTATCGCCTTACAGCCCAGACCATGTGGAATGGAACTATAAAGTGCCTCCACATCTAGGCTGGCAAGATAGGTGTCATCATCACAATAGATCCCATTAAGACGGCTCAAAACATCCATCGTGTCTCTAACGTACGAGGGTAGGCTAGTAACAAATGGTCTTAAAATAGTATCAATGTACGTGCTACTGTTAGCTGTGAGGCTACCTACCCCCGACACGATTGGTCTGCCCTTAAGTGGGTCACAGCCCTTGTGTAACTTAGGCAGTCCATAAAAGGCCGCTAAAATGGGAAAATCAGGGAGAAGAAAGGCAAACTCCGTTTTGTTAATAAGTTTAGCTTGAAGAGCCCTGGATAGAATTAATGACAGTTCATTTTTAAAAAGGGGGGTCGGATCCGATGGTAATTTTCTGTAAGTCTCCTTGTCATTCAGGATGGATAAGCACATCCCACGATATTGTGAATGACTGAGTATAACAATATTGCCCCCTTTGTCAGATGGTTTGATGACCACTTTATCATTGTTCTGAAGGGACTGTAATGCCTCTTTTTCATTTACTGTCAGATTATCACCACTAGATGATAATGTGGTGAGGGCTTTTAACTTATTGGTGACCACCGTTACAAAAGTATCAATCGGGGTGTTATCACCAATTGGAGGAAATTTAGTAGAAGGAGGTCTTAGCGTAGTGAATGGACCTTCACCTATTTCACGTTGGCCCTCAGTGAATAAATCGGCCAATAACTGAACATCTGGAAGGTCTTGTTCAGTGATGCCAAGTTCTTCACACTTGCGTCTATCATTATGCATGAAGAACCTGCGCCACTTTAATTTCCTAGCAAATAGGTGGAGGTCTTTAACCCATCCAAAGAGATCAAATCTCCGGATGGGTACAAAAGAGAGGCCCTTCTTTAGAACTTGCAATTCCATACCAGTTAAAGTGTGGGAGGATAAATTAACAATTTGGAGTTCGTCTGTAGTAAACAGCGGAGGTGAACTGTTTATCATTTTTTGTTGCGGAGTAGGTACTGTGACACTGATGGAGTTGTGTCTAAAAAACCCCCCCTAGTGTTTTTGTTAGCACCTCTGCTCCCTCTCCCACGGCCCCTGTTCCCGTAGGATTTCCTATAAGAATGTGTGTTAGGACCTCTTGTGGTATTAGGCTGCTCAGGGTCGGTCTCACATTCAGATGACGAAATATCTGTCTCCAATTCAAGTGCACTGGTTTTTTTCTTAGTATTAAAATCAAGAATCCTGCCCTCCTTAAAGTCTTTAATGTCCCTATTAAATAGGAGATGTTTCTTTTCTTTAAGTTGTGCAGTACATTTTTCAGTTGCAGATTGCAAATTGGCCTCTTTTTTGCTAAATTCAGAATGAGTGCTGAATTTTTTAACGTGTTCAATACCTTCCTTCAGTTCTACCTCTGTAGTAGTGAGTAATGATTTTTCCTCCTCTAAAAGTAATGTCATTAATCTCAATGAAGACTCAATTGATTCTTGCTCCCATTTTTTTAGGAATTCACTCGATCTCAGATGTGTAGCCGGCACAATCGGATTACGAAGTCCACGTGGGACAATTTTGTGCTTAATGTACGTTTCTAAAGTCTGAAGTCAAATTTATTTATTATTTGATTCAGGAACGTATACTTTTGATATACAACTATTGTAGTGCGTTTACCTCTTGAATTGTCTTTATTAACGGGGAATGGCAGGCTTTCTTTCTGGAGGATTTAATGCTGAGGATTTGATGGGAGATCCGGGCGAGGTTTTTTCTGAGAAGGAACTTAACCCTTTATCACAGTCCACAAGCATATCTACAGCTTTCAAACACGTTACACGTATCTATAAGAACTTCATTAGATCTTGGTGGGAAGTTCAGACTTTAGAAACGTACATTAAGCACAAAATTGTCCCACGTGGACTTCGTAATCCGATTGTGCCGGCTACACATCTGAGATCGAGTGAATTCCTAAAAAAATGGGAGCAAGAATCAATTGAGTCTTCATTGAGATTAATGACATTACTTTTAGAGGAGGAAAAATCATTACTCACTACTACAGAGGTAGAACTGAAGGAAGGTATTGAACACGTTAAAAAATTCAGCACTCATTCTGAATTTAGCAAAAAAGAGGCCAATTTGCAATCTGCAACTGAAAAATGTACTGCACAACTTAAAGAAAAGAAACATCTCCTATTTAATAGGGACATTAAAGACTTTAAGGAGGGCAGGATTCTTGATTTTAATACTAAGAAAAAAACCAGTGCACTTGAATTGGAGACAGATATTTCGTCATCTGAATGTGAGACCGACCCTGAGCAGCCTAATACCACAAGAGGTCCTAACACACATTCTTATAGGAAATCCTACGGGAACAGGGGCCGTGGGAGAGGGAGCAGAGGTGCTAACAAAAACACTAGGGGGGGTTTTTTAGACACAACTCCATCAGTGTCACAGTACCTACTCCGCAACAAAAAATGATAAACAGTTCACCTCCGCTGTTTACTACAGACGAACTCCAAATTGTTAATTTATCCTCCCACACTTTAACTGGTATGGAATTGCAAGTTCTAAAGAAGGGCCTCTCTTTTGTACCCATCCGGAGATTTGATCTCTTTGGATGGGTTAAAGACCTCCACCTATTTGCTAGGAAATTAAAGTGGCGCAGGTTCTTCATGCATAATGATAGACGCAAGTGTGAAGAACTTGGCATCACTGAACAAGACCTTCCAGATGTTCAGTTATTGGCCGATTTATTCACTGAGGGCCAACGTGAAATAGGTGAAGGTCCATTCACTACGCTAAGACCTCCTTCTACTAAATTTCCTCCAATTGGTGATAACACCCCGATTGATACTTTTGTAACGGTGGTCACCAATAAGTTAAAGCCCTCACCACATTATCATCTAGTGGTGATAATCTGACAGTAAATGAAAAAGAGGCATTACAGTCCCTTCAGAACAATGATAAAGTGGTCATCAAACCATCTGACAAAGGGGGCAATATTGTTATACTCAGTCATTCACAATATCGTGGGATGTGCTTATCCATCCTGAATGACAAGGAGACTTACAGAAAATTACCATCGGATCCGACCCCCCTTTTTAAAATGAACTGTCATTAATTCTATCCAGGGCTCTTCAAGCTAAACTTATTAACAAAACGGAGTTTGCCTTTCTTCTCCCTGATTTTCCCATTTTAGCGGCCTTTTATGGACTGCCTAAGTTACACAAGGGCTGTGACCCACTTAAGGGCAGACCAATCGTGTCGGGGGTAGGTAGCCTCACAGCTAACAGTAGCACGTACATTGATACTATTTTAAGACCATTTGTTACTAGCCTACCCTCGTACGTTAGAGACACGATGGATGTTTTGAGCCGTCTTAATGGGATCTATTGTGATGATGACACCTATCTTGCCAGCCTAGATGTGGAGGCACTTTATAGTTCCATTCCACATGGTCTGGGCTGTAAGGCGATACTTACCTTTCTTCGCCAAAGAGGGGGTCATCTTGAGCAACATAATTTGTTCATCATGGAATTGCTCGATTTCATTCTTTCACATAACATTTTCATGTTTGACTCTCAAATCTTCCACCAGCTCAGGGGAGTGGCCATGGGGAGCCCATGTGCCCCCACGTTTGCTAATCTCTTCCTGGGCTGGTGGGAGAGAGAAGTGGTCTTCTGTGATGATTTATTACACTTCACATCGTCAGTCCTTTTATGGATTCGTTATATAGACGATGTATTGATTTTGTGGAAGGGCAGTAGGGAACTGTTCCAGGATTTTGTTACAACTCTAAATACAAATAATCTTGGACTTTTTTTTACGTCAGAGATTAATGAACATCAGATTTCTTTCCTGGATCTCTGTATATCCAAAAATGAGTCTGGTCAAATAGTTACAAATGTATTTAGGAAATCCACCGCGACTAACAATCTGCTGAGATGGGGAAAGTGGACATCCTCTAGCCCTCAAAAAAGGTATCCCTAAGGGACAATATTTGAGGATCCGTCGTAACTGTTCTCAGATGTCTGACTTCAGAAATGCAGCCAAAGATCTGCAGACACGGTTTAGCAACCGAGGGTATCCCCAACAGGTTTTAAAACAAGCCTATCATCACTCTTTGAGTATCAACAGGGATGCCCTACTGTCCCCAAAGAAGAATGAGACACACGAGGACATTTACAGGATCATTGGCACGTTTGATATGGCCCATAGAGAAGTCCGTGAAATTCTATCTGAAAATTGGGACATTCTACTATCTGATCCCGATATTTGTAAGATCATTCCCAAGTACCCTGCAATTACTTATCGCCGGAGCCAAAACTTACGTGACTGTCTGGTACATAGTATGTACCAAAGCCCGGTGTCTAGTACATGGCTTCAAAATACCCTAGTTGGAACATTCCCCTGTGGTTCATGCAAATTTTGTAGATTTATTGGTAAAGGTAAGTCTTTTAAGGGTAGCACAGACAGAAGCTATTATATAAATTCTTTTATCAATTGTAAATCAAGCGGCGTGATTTACCTTCTTACGTGTGACTGTAATGCCAAATATGTAGGCAAAACAAAACGTGAATTTAGACGCAGGATTGGGGAACACATCTCTGACATCAATAAAGCAATGACACTCCAATTGCTAGACATGTGGTAGAATGTCACAATGGAGATGTACATAAGGTCCATTTCCAAGGGATTGAACTGGTTAAAAGATCACCACGAGGAGGAGATCTGGATCGCAAATTATTGCAAAGGGAAGCTCACTGGATTTTTACTCTAAATACTATAAGACCTATGGGCTTGAATGATAATGATCTCCTTTGCTTCATTCATTGGTTAGTGCCTCTGTTATTCCCGTTTGGAGAATAAGCCCCTTGTTGATTTTCACGCTTGAGTCATCATACATCAGGCTTGTCTGCTATTCCCTACTTTTAATTTAATATAATATTAAGTACATGAAATAATTTTATTGTTTCTTTGTTTAATATTTTGGTTCGTCATAATACCCCTTTGATGATATTACCTTTCTCAATTGTTGTTGTTAATTTCCTTCTCTTTCTTTGCTGTTGTATCCCCATTTGGTAATCCTTATTCGGCATGTTTCCAGATTGACCGATGCCGCCTTATTATTCCCCATGTGTACACTAGAACGCTTCTTTGCGTTATCTAGGGACGTACATTCTAATTAACATCGGATGATACTTACTCCACAATGTTACACTGTCTGATGACAGCAGGAGTGATCATCGTTTTAGCACGCCCCTAGAGGAGGGGCTTAGGCCTCTTATACCGGACGTGCACGTGGCCGCCTTGCGGCCATTATAGCGCCGAATGTTGCTACACTAGGCAGCGTTAGGTTCCTGCTGCTACACTAGGCAGCGGTTCATTGTAGGCAGTTAAGTCCTCTATTGGCTCCTGATGAAATGCTGGCTCCACACGCATAGAAACGCGTTGAGCCTAGATAGAGGGGAGCGTTCTGCCTGGAGAGTGTTCTATACACTGGCGCTCTATCTGTATACATTGTATCTCTGTGTGAATGAGTGGTGCATGCTTAGGGATTGGTGAATGGGTGACATACATCAATGTCTTTACCCATCTAGCTCTGCATGATACACCTTATCAAGCCTCTAAGAGTTCGATGTGTACACACTCAGCACATAGTGCCTTTCTGTCACAGAATCATAAGAGCCTTTTTGGTACATCCATGAGGCTTCAGTTGGGCACTACTAGTGATTTAATTGTGCTGTTGTACATTGGGCTGTCTATTTGACAACGGGACACTCCGTGGTGTGTTTGTCTATTGCAGCCCCACATTTGCACTTATCGTGGTATAACACTTTTTGCCCCGTTTTTGTGTCCCGAATTTTGTATTAAATATTTATTATTTTGGTCCTTTTTTAGCGTTCCTGGAAACTTTAGAGCCTAAAGGCCTGAACAGGGAATTCAAGGTCGGCTCTCTCTTCTAAAGGACATTCGTGAGGGCATTTTGTTAAGTCCCTTCCCCGCTAGGTTTTCAGATTTACACTTATATATTGTAACATTAAGCTATGAACCCGACATAGTCGTGATTATGAGCACTATCACTCGATATATGATGCTCTATGAATTATATTTCTCTTTTCTCTGTTTGTTACAGTGGGAATTAGACCTCAGAGAACTGTCCCCAAGTAAAGAACACCAATTTTTTGGCTGCCTCCATACTAAGGTTTGGTGCATGTAGGACCTTGATTACCCTAAGAACTTTATACCTATCATCTAGCCAGAAATAGGTATCTGTACTAGGATTTGCTCTAATGGACGTTTAATACCCGGGGATCTGTGATTAGTTGGAAATTTATACCCGCTCAAGCGGGTGCATATAATTTAATTGGAGACCCCCAGGTGATGCAATGACCTAGCCTTGAAAAATGAATGGTCTTTGAATTAAGGGAGACTCCGACCTGATGTATCCACTCCAGGAATGGATTGAGTACTGGATAGGATTATAGGCTCCCCCTCTATAAATTACAAATTAACTGGAGACAAGCGGACAACACTATCCGGGGTAGGAATCTACGGATGGTGGGCCCATTTGCCTTTTTTAAGTGTGAATGTATCTAGGCTATGGTTTCACTAGGGTCTCTTCTCCTATGCTCCCCAACTTCATAGACACGGGTATTCATCGGACCATAGATGTATGATAAGTAATGTGATAGCATTTACCTTAACAATTGTTTTTCATAGTTGTACAGAGGTCAGTCTGGCTCATGATTATGTTTTTACAGGTATAAAACTACCACACGGTTACTGAAACTTGGCTTTGAGGCAGCCTACAATTACCATTGACATACTCTGAGGGCCTACTAACCCATCAAATGGTTTTCCTTCTGGATGTATCTGGATTTATATATTGCGTCACTTCTGGTTAGACAGAGCACGGGCGCCATGCACAGCACGGACGCCACACGTGGATCTACAGCAGCAGACTTACTCCCACTAAGGCCCCATTCACACGACCGTATGTATTCCGTGTCCGTATAAAAAAGGAACGTAAGACATATGGAATGTCTTCAGTAGTGTTCCGCATTTTTACGGACCCATTGACTTTTAATGGGGCTACGGACGTGTTTTGCGGTCAAGTATAGGACATGTTTCCTTTTTTTTGCGGGAGAACTTCCACAATATACGGATGCGGAATGCACACGGTGTGCATTCCGCATTTTTTTTCTGAACGGGTCAGTATGTTTCTACATCTTATCCGCAAAAATGCTGAACATACAGTCATGTGAATGGGGGCTAACACAGAGATATTTTAATCAATGGTATGTGGATTCTTTATTCTTAATATTTTGCACAGTTATTGGGTATCATACATGTTGATTATAATAGGCTAAGAGGTGGAACCACCCCATTTGGGGTGGGCCATTACTGATTGCTTGATGTTTCAATTTATATATATATATATATATATATATATATATATATATATATATATATCACTCTGTACAATGCACTTTGCTTGAAAAAGACCTTTCCTGGTCGAAACATCACCTTTTTGATTAAATAAATCTACATTTTCTTGAAGACATCGAGTGCTACAGTATTTCTTAGTTTTGGATATATGGCTTACATTTAAACCATTTTCTACACCTAAAACAGGAATAGAAAATGCTGCAATCTGTACTTGAAATACGCCTAATATAGGTATATTTCATGTTAATTAATGTTGGAATCTGGCACTGACAATATTTCAGAGTAGTGCTTTATTTCTAAGACTATGCAGTTCAACAGATATGACAGGTGTCAAAATGTCAATGAAAGAGACATCCGGCTACAAGAACAAAGGAGACATGCCATTTGGGGTGAATGATCTGCAATAAAGCAAGTCAATATCCTGTGTCTTTTTTGTTCATGGTCTGGGAAAAGGTATAAGAAACAGTCCCCAAGTTGCTATCAACCAACTGTGAGATATGATGCTTCCTTACCAAGGATATTCCCAGGAGATACACCTATCTTGAGAGGGATATCTATTGTCCTACAGGAGTTATCAGGAACACACCCTGCGGTACTTCCATGGTCATGTAAAATGTACGGTGAGGTGACGATAGCTGCCTCTTACCCAAAGAACTTATTCAGAGTACAAGGGTACCAAACGAAGGAAAGTGAAGGTCACTGCGATAAGAATCTATAAGTGACCAATATCGTGTTACCAGAGGCCGTTTGGAGAGACCATTGTAAAGAAGGCCAGAGTATACTGGAGTAAGGGTTGAACCTGTGGGATGTCTGTGAGTGTGAATGTGGCTCTAGCTCGCATATATAAAAGGGCCAGTGCTGTATATAGATAGAATAGTTGTAGAATAGATTAGAATAGATGTGTATGTTAATGTGCATGTTTGCCTTGCTGCGGCCGGACTTCCAGTCCGCCCCCATTTTAGTGAACAGGGCCAGAGCAGACCGCAGCATGTTGTAGTTTTTGTCCAGCCGCCTCTCGGCATGTTTGCCATGCTGTGGCTGGACCTCCGGACCACCCCTAATATATATATATATATATATATATATATATATATATATACATAAGGACAAAGAACGGACAGCACCTCCTACAGGTGAGAGTCAGGTGCAAGCTACCTATTGGCTAATTAAATACTAAACAGAGAATGGCAGCAGCACTAGATAAGCCATGACACATAAAATGAACATGAGGTGAATGTGTGAAGAGGTAAAAAAGCATAACTGCTATGTAGTAAGTAATATGGAAGCTCTTAGCGCATATAAATGATCATAAATATGTCGGGCTCATCCACCAACGATCAAGGTGGCTTCCAATCGGATGAGTCCTACACTAACACTGACCTGCATCCTACACAAACCAGCAGGCCCATATCAGGAGAACATCATACCTGGTCAGAAGCTGCACCAGTGTGAACAGGAGTGCTAAATTCCCAGAGGAGGCCAATCCTCCTCTATATATACATAAGGACAAAGAACGGACAGCACCTCCTACAGGTGAGAGTCAGGTGCAAGCTACCTATTGGCTAATTAAATACTAAACAGAGAATGGCAGCAGCACTAGATAAGCCATGACACATAAAATGAACATGAGGTGAATGTGTGAAGAGGTAAAAAAGCATAACTGCTATGTAGTAAGTAATATGGAAGCTCTTAGCGCATATAAATGATCATAAATATGTCGGGCTCATCCACCAACGATCAAGGTGGCTTCCAATCGGATGAGTCCTACACTAACACTGACCTGCATCCTACACAAACCAGCAGGCCCATATCAGGAGAACATCATACCTGGTCAGAAGCTGCACCAGTGTGAACAGGAGTGCTAAATTCCCAGAGGAGGCCAATCCTCCTCTATATATACATAAGGACAAAGAACGGACAGCACCTCCTACAGGTGAGAGTCAGGTGCAAGCTACCTATTGGCTAATTAAATACTAAACAGAGAATGGCAGCAGCACTAGATAAGCCATGACACATAAAATGAACATGAGGTGAATGTGTGAAGAGGTAAAAAAGCATAACTGCTATGTAGTAAGTAATATGGAAGCTCTTAGCGCATATAAATGATCATAAATATGTCGGGCTCATCCACCAACGATCAAGGTGGCTTCCAATCGGATGAGTCCTACACTAACACTGACCTGCATCCTACACAAACCAGCAGGCCCATATCAGGAGAACATCATACCTGGTGTAGGACTCATCCGATTGGAAGCCACCTTGATCGTTGGTGGATGATCCCACCATATCTCCTCCTGACACTTACATCAACCCATGTGCTGAATTCATCATCAATGGGCATCGTGCACTTGAGAAAGCACCATTTTTCCTACCCTCCAGAGCTTGTTATCACTCCTTGCTCTTACTTTAGAGGTCTTCTGGGCCTGAGTTGGCCGAGTCACGTAAACCTTAGGTTGGCTTCAGGTATTGGCTGGAGGTCAGCACTTATAGCAGTTTAATCTCCCAACTTGTTTTCTTTTTTCTTTTTTTTCTTCTGGACAGCATCAGGGCATAAAACAACTCTCACACACTTAGCACTCTTCATGGGTTTCCCATGGATCCAACAAAACCTCTGCTCCCCCAGATCAGACCATAATCATGGAAGATACCAAAGGCATATATGAAATCTATATAAATGTTAGTTATCTGACCACAACCATCTTACCAGCCTCAGTGAGTGCCTTCAGCTCTACCTCCCGTACTCACATTACAGAAGGGAGTGGTATTTAGGTGACAACATCAGTTTAGGCACTGACAGCATATCCTGTCTTCTGTGTGATCCATCTATACCATCTAAGAGAGAAAACTCAATATTTGACAAAGTTATGAATCAGATCTGAATGTACTTGCTCCGTAGTTTATATGACATCTAAACCTTTATGTAGTCTGGTAACTCAGCCTCTTATCAAAATGCAGAAAATCTTCTGTAGACTCAAGATGCTCAAAGTGCTGTATCTCCTCCAGAACTCCGTGTTCATGGCCCACGTGACTGTTATAAAACAATTCTCTTAATACTTTTCAAATGCTGTTACTTTTTTTTTCAAACAAATCAAATGCACGCATCATATTCAGAAAATAAAACAAAATAATCAGAAAATAAAAACCGATAGGAAAACCTTATCTATCATCTAGTTTTCATTGACAGATGAAATACTTGGTGACACAGTTACTTCAGACATTCCATTTGATTTAACCACATATTATTATAATTATTTGATGATTTAGCTTACAGACCTCTTATAAACACACTTGTCTGAATACCACATATTAATAACGTTATTAAAACAAACCAATCTTATTGTCCTAATTTTTCCCACTTGCACGCTTATGCAACCTGTTAAAATTAAATGAACCGATTTCATTTTTTTCCCTTTCTCCAACTCTAGTGACATATCACACTATACGTGTTTTAGGGAGGAACACAAGAGGCTGTCTCTGTATAATATAATTCTACGTCACTCACCACACCCTCTGTCGTATGGCACAATGTAACTTCTCCTTTTTTGATCATTTCTAGCTAGATGTTTAACATGCAACATATAATGATTACGAACAAAGACAGACACGGGCCCATTACACACTTCACACACAAACAAATACAGTATGCATTGGAGCTCCAATAAAAACTCAAAAAAATATATGCATGACTCCATGAAAAGTTTTCAGCACAGAATCAATGAAAATGATATTTTATGCAGATCTGCCGAATATATTAGGATTTCTTGGTCTTTTTTTTCACTCCTAAAAAACAGATTAGGCACAATCCCCACCAAATTAAACATTTGGGAAAAACAACAGGCTTTCTTGACGTCTATTAATTCGGGCTGTAAAATAAAAATCACAAAATCTTTAGTTTGCAAACAAACAAAATGAAAAATAATGTGCACATAATATCAAATGTAAGAATGAGCTCATCTTTTACCACATGGATTTTCTTTTGACTCAATTCTAATTTTTTCCTTTCCTGGATATTATTATCGATACCTTAACTTTAAATTCTAAATTCTTATAGAAAATCTACTTTCAAAAGAAACAGACAATATCTTTCATACTTCCTCTTTTTTCATGAACCGCAAAGTCTGGGAAAGAAGCCAAGCATACTCAAGCAAATCAAAAGTTTTGAAACTCTAAACTTAATCATTTTTTTCTTTAAAGATAGGGGTGTGTTTTTTTTTACTAATCACTAATGGCAGCAGTATATACTGACACATCTTCTTTCAAATACTACCACTACCAGTATACACTACCACATCTGCCAAAACAATATCTGAAATGGGAACTACTGCAATTCTATGTTATCAAATAATCAGATTCTGATAAGAATCTGATTCTTCTCGGTTCATCCTCCTCTTCTACAGAAATGATACATTTATGACTATCGGGGACCCCACAAGAGACGGAAGACAAAGAAAATGCCGTTTAAGTCCCTCTCAAAGCAGCAGCCAGTACTTCCCCTTTTTACCACTCCACTCATGTTTAACTCTTTCCTTTGCTTTTTAAAAGTAAAAACATATGTGTTCCCTTCCCAATTCTTTCTCCATCATTCTCTTTATGCCACCTTTGAACCACTGCTCCCCAGCCTCTCACATTCTCACCTGCTCTTACCTTCTTCACCTGCCTAACCTTCAACGAATGCGCTGCTTCTCTCACTGTGGAACTTTCCAGATTTAAACCATCTAGATTTCCAGATTTCTCATCTTTTGACATGCCTGCTCTTTTGAATATTCTGCTTATATCTCTCACTGCCTCTCCTCCTCTTCTGCCTTTCTATGATATCCACTGCAGTCACCTCCCTCCTCGAGGGGCGCCCCTTTTTCAGAGCTTTTGACTACCTGATCCCATTGGAGAAGAGTGGATCCGTCCCTTCTCCCACCATGCGCAAATACCCTGATTCGCCTCACCACCTGCTCACATCAAACAGTTCTTGCAGGCTCATCGGTCTGCTCACATCAAACAGTTCTTGCAGACTGATCCTCCCAGTCCTGGACTGGGCTTCCAACTCCGCTCACATCAAACAGTTCTTGCAGAGATTGGGTTGGTGTTGGGTATCTGCAGATATCACAGAGATGGGCACTTTAAATGCTAACTAAATGCAAGCATTGAAATAAATCTCTTTCTTGATATTCTAACTTCCTCTTTTTCCCAGTTCCTTAATTTCTATCATGGCATATTATAAAACACAGGCAATCTCCATCACTCTCATACACCTAGGTTTCAGGCACTCCATTCACTCTACCACAGACAAGGAGGTGTTCTTTTAAAATCCCAAAGATTCAGAAAAGGACAATACTCGAACAGTGGTCATAACAAGTAGGAAGGCACAAAGTAAGAAAAATATCTTACCTGTGTATTTGAAGGTACGGTTCCCAGTTGCCATAATGACCAAAGCTCTTCCACAATCGTCCCCTTGGATATCTGATGGATTTTTCCTGTTTCGGCACCACATGTCAATACAATTTAGGATAAGTCCCAAATTAGACTTAAAGGGAACCTGTCATCTCCGAAACACCCCCTGAACTACAGTAAGAGATGTATAGTGTAAATGATACTGAATCCGATTATGTAAGTTTTATCTTCATACTCACTTCCATTCCAACGCTGTGCTCCCACAAACCTGCAGTAAAATGCACTCACTGGACTCCAGTGCTCACTCACATAATGGAGAGGACTCAAAGAAGAGTCCTGTCAATGCATTTTACTGCAGGTTTGTGGGAGCACAGCGTCAGAATGGAAGTGAGTATGAAGATAAAACTTACATATTCGGATTCAGCATCACTTACACTATACACCGCTTACTCTAGTTCAGGGGGTGTTTCGGAGATGACAGGTTCCCTTTAATACTCAGTTGTCTGTGGTGTTCAAATTATGTTAAATTTCCCCCTTCATGGTAAGAGGGTGCGGCCACAGCACAAGAAATGCACGTCCAGTCTCATTGCTGATCATGCAGATCTCTCCTGGTTACACCCAGAGAGCTAATTTTATTAGAAGTACATGTTGGTGTAATCACACCCCCCTTTGTCATCAATTTTAATATATCCAATCACAATCATACAAGTATACATTAAACAACAAATCAAAAGAATGATAATGGCAGCCAATGGGATACACATTACTTCATCTATCTGTGAAATTTCATATGCATATATTAACTTCTGCTAAGTTCCGCTTTTCCTATAGACATATCAAGTGATTATGAGTCATTTTTATTTTTAAGCATATGTGACATCTAATGGAGATTAGAGATTATAAGATATAAGAGATATGGATATAAGGAGGTTGGAGACCACTTGATAATGAAATATATAACCCTAGCACAATTGTGTTCACCAACTAACTAAATTTCTTTAACATGGTGTAACCAATCTAAAGTACATAGATAACACATGAAAAGCTCACCCTTGCCAATTAAACCTTCTTCACATATTAAACGTCAAAAATGTGCAAATGCACGCATGTGTCATAAGGGATAAAATGTTTTTTAGATCTTGCAATCTATGACATACCTAAGATGGAGTAAGAGATGGCGCTTCCCCTCAATGCACGTTTCGCGTTTCTGCTTCTTCAGGGCGTTTAATATGTGAAGAAGGTTTAATCAGCAAGGGTGAGCTTTTCATGTGTTATCTATGTACTTTAGATTGGTTACTCCATCATTGCTCAGTATAACCTTAAAATAGTGTGGGGGAATATATTACAGAGATCTGTTCTTTTGCAGTACCGGTACATAATTTAATATCAGTTGACCAGTAATAGATTGGCATATGGCGCTATGTTTTTGATTCCCTATTTTAACCATGATATGGTGATTATTGATTTTTAAAATTAATTTGTAAAGGAATTTAGTACTACTTATATTCTTTGGTGAATCAAATTTTAAGTTCTGTATTTTAAAAAATGAAGTCATATTAGTGTTCAAGTGTGAAAAAACTGTCCAGCATTCTAAATTCAGAACAAGTCTGTCCTCCTTCTCCTGGTCTTCTTTGTGGCAGCCAGTCCGTATCCCCAGGCACTGCAATGTCATCATTATCAGCTGCTTCTTCTCCAGCTCAGACTCCTCCTCCACTTTGTCCTCCACACCATCATGGGACAGCCATAATGGATTGTGCAACCATTAGAAGATTATTCTCAAACAGCTATTACCATATGTTCAAGCTGAACTCCCTCCTGCAAAGTTGCTAATTGTGCAGTTGCTGCCATACCATCTAGTTGTGGTAAATGTGATGGAGTTCCAAGCCTGCAACAAAATGTAATTCTGCTGTAAAATTTCTGCTGCAATTTCTGCTATATTCCATCGTATGGACTTCTGGCTAGGTTTCCAACATGGCTCTGTTCACTGTCTTCATCAAAAGGTGTCTGTAATGACACATTTCCCAGCCTTCATCAAAATGTAATTTCTCTGTAAAATGTAATATTTAGCTGCAGTTTCTGCCATATTCTATCACTGAGACTTCTGGCCAGCCATCTGTAGTGGCGCACTTCTGCGTCCTCATCAAAATTTAATTCTGCTATATGATAGAAGTATTTCTGACCAGCTGTTCATTTTTTTCCAAAAAAAATTGTGTAAAATGTTCTAGTTTTCTAAATGATTGTGGCCTTTCGCTGGCATATACACTGTTCCCTGGCCTAATAGACTTTTAGGGAGGCAGTTTGTAACACTAGCTGGAACTGGCCCAGTTTGCTTTGTCTATATGGTCTTGTCCAGCCTCCAGTGTCATCTCAGAGAGGGTTTTCATTCGGCAGGTGGCATAGTGACAGCCAAACAGACAAAACTGTCCCCCACCAATGTCCAAATCATCACTTTTGTTAAAATGAACTAGGCATGGATCCATGAGTATTTTCATACACCTCTGGCTGAGGGCTCATGCACACAATCGTAGCCGTTTTGGATTCTGAAAATCACTGATCCGCAAAATACGGATATCGAGAGCCTGCTACAATTTTTTCACTCCTTTGCAAATACTTGGAAATGTACAAATAGAAGCAAGCGTTCTATACCCGTTTAGGCATAATTTTTGGATGCTTGTGGAGAACAAGCCACACGTGTGTATAAACAGGGGTAGGGATCTGCCCTGGTTAAGACATAATTTTTGGGAAGCCTTGCAATATGAAAAAGCATGACACATGTAACAGTAAAGTGTGTTTTTAAACATGCTGTTAAAATTGTATGTTTACACATAGATATGTATGTTTGTGTCACTCTGACACTATTTGCTATTGCTTTGCATAATCTTTTCATAAAAAATTTGAGTCCTAGGAGACTAGAAGGTGTTATATACCAATTTTTCAGGGCACCTTTGATTCGTGTAGGATCCATTCATATATTAATCAAATTTTTTTCAAAAATTCAAATAATCGCACATCTCTATTCCACACGTTACATCTTTGCCCCACAAATTAATAGTGTCCCCTTAACTTAGTGCCCATGCTTACTAAAAGTGCCCTCTTATTGACCTTTACAGTAAGAAAGCTAGTATACAGTAGCACCATTTTACTGCACCTGTCGAGTGTTCACTAGTGTTGAGTGAATTCAGTCCCAAGTTTAGGAAAAAATCAATTTGAAATTAACCCAAATTTTCTAGCACTTTGTGGTAATCAGGTTTTCCTAAAATGGTGGCTATACGTCTTACATATTGAAAGTAAATGTAGAGGAGACAAACCCAGGAACACAAATTAATCCTCATCTTTACTTCCTTCAAATCATCCTTCAAGGTCTCCATGTCTCAGAAAAGTCAACAAGATACAGAGAGAGGAGGATCTGGATGCTCATCTGACATATTGTCATCGATGCTAAATGATATGGAAAAGGAGGAAAAGCAGATGGCAGGAAAGTGCTGGGGTTGGACAAGTGGGTATGCCAGAGCTGATTAACCCCTTTTACCCTGGGCCAGTTTTCACCCTCCTGACCAGCCCATTTTTTGCAAATTTCACATGTGTCACTTTATGGAACACTTTTACTTATCCAAGCTATTCTGAGAATGTTTTCTCATGACACGTACTTGACTGTCATAAATTTGAGTCAATATATTTCACCTTTATTTATGAAACAAATCCTAAATTTACCAAAAATTTGAAACATTCGCAATGTTCAAAATTTCAATTTCTCTGCTTTGAAAACAGAAATCGATACCTGATAAAATATTTATTACTTAACATTCCCCATATGTTTACTTTATGTTTACATTTTTTTTGTAAATCCGATTTTATTTTGTAGGATATTAGAAGGCTTAGAATTTTAGAAACAATTCTTAAAATTTTTAAGAAAATTTCAAAAACCCACTTTTTAAGGACCAGTTCAGTTATAGTCATTTTGTGGGGCTTACATTGTAGAAACCACCTATAAATGACCATTTTTGAAACTACACCCCTCAAGTTATTCAAAACTGAATTTACAAACAAGAACTAAAGGAGAATTAAAGGAGAATTAAGGTAAAATTTCTAAATTTCACTTTTTTGGCAGATTTTCCATTTTAATCAATTTTTACTGTAACACATCAAGGATTAACAGCCAAACAAAACTCAATATCTATTGCCCTGATTCTGTAGTTTACAGAAACACCCCACATGTGGTGGTAAACTGCTGCAAGAGCACATGCGCAGAACAAAAGGAGCGCCGTATGGTTATTGGAAGACAGATTTTGTTGCACTGGTTTTTAGCCCTCCTGATGCACCCCTACAGTAGAAACTCCCAAAAAGTTTTGAAAACTACTGGATAAGGTGATAGTTTTATTGGTATTATTTTGGGGCACATAAGATTTTTTTGCTCTATATCATGTTTTTTGTGCGGGAAGGTAACCAAAAAATGGCTGTTATGGCACAGTTTTGTTTTTTACAGTGGTCAACAGACAGGTTAGATCATGTGCTATTTTTATAGAGCAGGTTGTTATAGATGCAATAATATAAAATATGTGTACTTTGTTTCAGTTTTACATAATAAAGCATTTTTTTAAAAAAATTATGTTTTGTTTTTCTGAACGCCATTTTTTTTTATTTTTCTGACGATCATCTTGTGCAGGGGCTCAGTTTTTTGCAGGAAGAGTTGACGTTTTTATTGGTACCATTTTTGGTCATATATGATTTTTTGATCATTCATTATTACACTTTATGGGACAAGGTGACCACAAAAATTGGTTGTTTTGGCAGTTATTTATTTTTACAGCATTCACCTCTATTTTTAGAGAGCAGATTATTACGGACATGGCAATACCTAATATATAAACTTTTTCTTTGTTATTTAAGTTTTACACAATAAAAGCATTTTTGAAACAAAAAAAATTATGTTATAGTGTCTCCATAGTCTGAGAGCTATATTTTTTTATTTTTTTGGCTGATAGGGTCTCTTTTTTTGCAGGATGAGGTGACTTTGATTGGTACTATTTTAGGGTGCATATACCTTTTTGATTGCTTGGTGTTGCACTTTTTGTGATGTAACATGACAAAAAATGGCAGTTTTTATTTTATTTTTTTACGGGGTTCACCTGAGGGGTTAAGTCAGGTGATATTTTTTATAGAGCTGGTTGTTACGGACATGGCAATACCTAATATGTCTACTTTTTTATTTATTTCACAATAATAGCATTTTTGAAACAAAAAAAATCATATTTTAGTGTCTCCATAGTCCGAGAGTCATAGTTTTTTTATTGTTTGGAGATTGTTTTAGGTAGGGTCTCATTTTCTGTGGGATGAGGTGACGTCTTGATTGGTACTATTTTGGGGGCCATATGCTTTTTTGATTGTGTGGTGTTGCCCTTTTTGTGATGTAAGCTGACAAAAATAGCTTTTTTTGGCACAGTTTTTATTTTTTTATGGTGTTTATTTGATGGGGTATATTATGTGATATATTTATAGAGCTAGTCGTTATGGACCCGGTGATACCTAATACGTGTTTTTTTCTTTTTTTCTATATTTTTATTATAAATCAGGGAAAATTGCATTTTTTTTACTTGAAACTTTATTTTTTATTATTAAAAACATTGTATTTTACTTTTTTTACTTTACTTATGTCCCACTCTGGGGGGTCTGATCCACTTTGCAATGCAAAGTGGGTGTAATTACAGATGTATTGTAATGCATAACAGGTTGCCTCGGAGACCCAGCCTGGTGCTGGATCTCGTAGGCTTCTGTGGAAGGCAGGTCCTGATGTCTCTGCAAGTCATCTGGCTACCTTCTCACCCATCGGGTCCCAGTCACCACAGAGCAGGGACCCAATGGCTCACTGATCCCAAACACCTTCTATGTCGTGGTCAGCGGTCCAATGCCACCGGATACAGCAGGGTCCCGGCTATCAGTGACTCCTAGGCCCCTGCAGTGATTGGTCGCACACCGCTCCAGTGCCTGCTGATCACCATGTCAAATTGAAGCTAATTGGCAGCTCCATGTGGCTACACCCTAAGACAGAGTAGCCAGGATATACCTGATTTATAGCGATTTGTGACAAATTAATTGCCAACAAATCTAATTTTTGGTGAACTTTAACAAAGTTGTAGAATCAAATTTTTCAAAACGTCATTCATCTCCAGTGCTCACATGACCCTGACAGCCTGAATGAGCCAATCAATGCTACATCAGGCAAGAAGGTGCCCTAGCAGGACATGCAAAATGCCATTCAGTGCTGGGCTGTGAATAAGGATGGGAAAGCAGGCAGGGAAAGCTATCAGCCAGGGAGTGAGAAGTGAGGATCTGAGGCTTGCTTTGCCTCCTAACAGAACTACAGCTGTTGTGAGCCTCCAAAGCAGCAACCTGCAAGGACATTGCTTTCATTCTTTTCCAATTTTAACAGAAATCCATTATTGTTTTTATTTTTTTTTTGGGGGGGGGGGGTGTGGGCTGGGGTGGAATAATTGTAAAACTGTACAGTATGTGATCTACCATTGATTTAAATCACCTGAAATACCAGTCCGAACTTGGTGGCAGGGCATCTCACATAGTTTAATTTATTTTATTTATTTTTATTTTATTTTTAGTTTTAAAAACCGCAGGGTGGTGGACAAAAACATCAGTGATTGATAATGTAATATTAGGGCTCAATCATCCATCTCCATTTATTTCTGTATCCACATAGTTGTAATTTTTTGGTGGGGGATTGATCAATTTAATTAAAATCAACATATACCAGTAGTTCAATACACAGGTTAGCGCACAAAATTATCTGTGAGTTAAAACGTGATATTAGGTGTCAGGCCTCAATCATCCGTTTCTATTTATTTCTGTCTCCACACGGTTCCAATCAAATCTTTTTTGGGGGGGTTATATAATTTATTCAAACCAGCATATACGTGATTACTACTCCAATAAACTACTAAATTACTATACCAAACAAAAATATCTGTGAGTGATAACGAATTTAAGCCCAAGAGCTTGGGGAGGGGTTGGGAAACAGAAGGAATTCATAAAAATAAAAGAAAAAAGTTTTACTAAAAATCCTAGTCCTAGTAGACGAAGGGTGCGATATATCAATTTCCAGAGCAATTGGAGCAACTTTGGTTCGAGTAGAATTGCTTAGTGTCCAAACCGAACTTTTCCAAAAATTTGGCGAACCTGAACGAACTTAATCTTGAGTTCGCTCATCTCTACTCTATAGTGATAAGGCTGCCTAAGTAATCACTAACATGGTAAAAGTGTCACTTTAGCGCCACCAAGTGGTCTGTCCAACAAGAGAGTGTAGCTGTTAAATCCTAGCTACCCATCCTCTCTGTCTCCTGTCGGCATAGATGTATGTACATTGCAGTAATATGGCAATATTTTGAGATTAATATATAGCAGTTCTATGAAGCTATAACAACATATTTCAAAACCATAGTAATTGCATTCAGCATTGGTTTCCCACCACATCCCGGCCTTGTCAGTGCTGCCCCATGTGGCCATACTTTATTGCAGCTTATAGGAACTGATCAGTGTCCACATCTGAGACTGTCCATACTACTATGCTAATAACCTTTATTCATTAGGCTACTTTAACATTAATATTTTCCTTTCCGGCATTGAGATCTGTCATAGGATCTCAAAACCGGAAGAAAACGCTTCAGTTTTGTCCCCATTCATTGTTGATGGGGACAAAACTGACCTGAATGGAGCGTTCCCATGCTGGACACAAAAGCACTGCAAGCAGCAATTTTGTCTGCGTCATGGGAAACTGATCAAGACGGACCTGGCATGAAACACAATGTAAGTCATTGGTGCTGGATCCATTTTCTCAGACACAAAAGAAAACAGATCCAGTATCCAGGATCTTTACAATGGTTTTAGTGTTGAATCCATCATGGCTATTTTAGAGATAATACAACCGGATCCATTCATAACGGTTGTATTATCCTAACGGAAGGGTTTTTGCTGATCCTGGCCAGATCCAGCTGTGTAGTGATTTACAAAATTCTCTTATTAAGGGCTCATGCACATGAGCGTGAATTTTGTCTGCAGGTGCTGACCTATTCACTTCAATGGGGCTGCAAAAGATGTGGACAGCACCATGTGCTGTACTCATCAGTATGTCCTTTCTGCGGCCCACTAAAATATACAACATGTCCTATTCTTGTCCATTTTGCAGACAAGGATAAGACAATTATACAGTGGGCAGAACTTTCCGTTCTGCAACATGTCAAAGGCACACAGCCGGTACCCATATTTTGCGGATCTGCAATCTGCCGTGTGCATGAGCCCTAAGAGAGAAAATGAATTAAGAGAGAAAATGTAATAAAATATTAAATAATACACTTGTGTGTTTTATGGTCTGAAAAATACAGTATGTTCTGTACATTAAAAGAAATATCAATACAGTAGATGTTAAGATCAACTCTATTAAACTAAGAATGTACCTATCAGTAGCAGAACTGAAAGCCTTTGAAATTCTCCATTTATGTGCAGGCAGAGCCATCTTGTGGACATCTCTGTAATAACAGATACATTTAGTTTGTTTTACGAATATATGATAATTAAAATGCAAATAAATACTATTTATTATCAAACTTTAACATAGTTCATTGTTAATTATTTTGACATTTTGTCAGATGGAAAAAATCAATCACTGGCTACACCACTGATGGGTTGGACATATATAAAATCATGTATGCTACACACAGGTGGCTATTGTAAAAGTGACCCTAATCCAAAATATCTTTATAGATTTGTATGAATTCTTAACTATTTTGAAAAAAAAAAAACTAAAATTATTACTCTATGGTAACTTACTGTGAAATGCATTGCTCATTGCTTTAGCATCTAACATGCTAAAACTGTGGAGGACAAAACAAAGAAAGTGTAAAGGCTCATTCAGACGACTGTATGAATGGGTCTGCATCCGTTCCACAATTTTGCGGAACGGGTGTGGACCCACTCATTTCAAGGGGGGGGGGCTGCAAAAGATGCGGACAGCACACCGTGTACTTTCCGCATCCGTAGTTCCATTCCGTGGTCCCCACAAAAAAGACAGAGTATGTCCTATTCCTGTCCGCAATTACAGACAAGAATAGGCATTTTCTATCATAGTGCCGGCCATGTGCTGTCCACAAAATGTGGAACGCACACGGGTCGGTATCCATGTTTTGCAGATCCGCAATTTACAACCGAATGAATGCACGCTAAAGGATTATATATTACTCACAAGGTTAAAAATTCTGCCTGGAAAGTCTGTAATTAGAGGAAAATAATTCATGAAAAATATTTACTGTAGGACTATTTTTGGCCAGCAGATGGCATTAAAGGGACAGATAACCTTTGTATAGACAGTTACCAGAACTATACAAATGAAATATATCTTCAATTTTTCTTGCTTTCCCAGCTATATAAGATTAAATACATAGATTCTAAACACTATAATTAGGTAATGACATCTACATAGCTATGTACTCTGTTAGTTTACATGGTACTTCAAGCGTATTTCTACAGTATAATCTATAAAAGGTTACAAATATTTTAATGTATGGATGTTGATGTGAAGAGGGTGGAGGTGGCAGTGGGGATCAAGTAACTATGATGATGCCTTGCTCTGTGCATCATCATTCAGCCCCTCTTTAGTCCCTCTATAGAGTGTAAATTTGAAAGTTTGTGTGACTAAAATATATGCTTATCATAAAACTCCAATATAGTTCACTAATGGATACAAACTTCCTTAAATAGCCATGCTTGGTGAAAAAATGTAAACCAAACATCATATAGTACATGACAATATCTTTCTAACAAAGCTAGAACCAGCCCTGTTCCTCACATGTTCCTCCCCATTCATTTCTCCAATTACTCTGCTAGAATATCTTCAGCCTGGCAACTCAGGGGCTGTGTCCTTGCTCTGTGCATCATCATTCAGCCCCTCTTTAGTCCCTCTATAGAGTGTAAATTTGAAAGTTTGTGTGACTAAAATATATGCTTATCATAAAACTCCAATATAGTTCACTAATGGATACAAACTTCCTTAAATAGCCATGCTTGGTGAAAAAATGTAAACCAAACATCATATAGTACATGACAATATCTTTCTAACAAAGCTAGAACCAGCCCTGTTCCTCACATGTTCCTCCCCATTCATTTCTCCAATTACTCTGCTAGAATATCTTCAGCCTGGCAACTCAGGGGCTGTGTCCTTTCTGCTGCAGCTCTCTCCTGGTAGCTGCTACCGCTTAAATCAATAAAAATAAAATTGAAAAGAAAAAGATATAGCTGATGGCCTTTGAAGATTTAAAGTGAGCACATTCGCAGCCAACAGCAGATGGAGCTATACAGATTCATTTTATTGAATAACTCAGTGGCTGTACTAAATTTTTAATTACATGTGATTACAAAAGTGTTCAGATCTAGATGCTGGTTTGAAAAAAGTAGAATAAGTTTTGTGACACAGCGTCTTGAAGAAACTTTGAACTGAAGTGTTGCATGTCTTATAGCAGTCTGATCTGGAGTAAAGTCTCCCAGCATTCATTGCTTGATAGTGTCTATTCAGAGCCTACTTTGCCGCTTTGCATTAGGGGAAGTGTACTCTTTAAACAAATACTCACTAAAAACTACCTCGTCCAAAATGCGGGGGAAGCACAAAGTATATTAAATTATAGGGATTCAGCAGAGTTGTAAGCAATTTACAGTGTAGGTCGTCAAACTGCTGACTACTGCTTCCAGTAACAACCAGTACACTAATATTTGCAGCTCATAATACGAAGCAATCTCAGGTACAGTACATGTATAAATCTAAGTAGCAGGAGTGCAGCTGGAAATCAAATAATTTTCTGCATTGTGTCCTTCTTTGACTGCCCTATCACAGACTGACTTGCTCCAGTGCTAGAAGCTAGTGTAGTCGTAAATTACTCAATTGAGTCAACGACTAGTTAAATTACAGATATATTTTTTTTTAATTTACCCTGACAGTGAATGGCAGAGAGGAGTATAGAGAGGAAGGGAGGAACTGGAAAAAGGATAGCTGCTGGCAATAACAGATATCTACCCTCTCTTATACTTAAAGTGTTTGTCTGGGTGCAGAGCTAAACACGGATATAAGCCCCTCTTCACTCTTGTACCACGTACTAGTGGAGCATCAGAGCATTTCATTGCTCCGATGCTCCCCTTACCTTAACCCCTTAGTGACCAGCCTGTTTTTGGCCTTAGTGACCAAGCGTTTCTTTTTCTTTTTTCATTGTCGCGTTCCAAGAGCTATAACTTTTTCATTTTTCCGTCTATATAGATGTATGAGGGCTTATTTTTTACGGGAGAAGTTGTAGTTTTTAATGGTGCCATTTTGGGGTACAGATAACTTTCTGATTAACTTTGATTAACTGTTTCTGGGAGGGAAATGGGAAAAATTGCAATACCACCACTGCGTTTTTACATTATAAATTTTACGGCGATCATTTTTCGGTATAAATTACAACATATATTTATTCTCTCGATCAATACGATTACAATGATACCAAATACATATAGTTTTTTTTTGCGTTTTACTACTTTTTTGCAATAAAATCCTTTTTTTAAAAGAAAAAAAAAGTTTTTGCATTGCTGATTCACAAGAACAAATTTTTTTTAATTTTTCTTTCTATGGAGTTGTGTCAGGGCTTCATTTTTGCGGGACAACTTGTACTTTTCATTGGTATCCTTTTTGAGTAAATGACGCTTTTTGATCGCTTGTTATAACGTTTTTTTGGTGGCAACTAAGAATAAATTAGCAATTGTCTTTTTTTTTTTTTTAATTGTGTTTACCGTAGGGGCTAATTTTTGTGATATTTATGTAGTACGGGTCGTTACGGACGTGGCAATACCAAACATATGGGGAAGATTTTTTTTTTGCAATTTTTTTCATTGAAAAGCTTATTTTCAATGGAAAAAAAAGAGTAATTTTTTTAATGGGATTTTTTTAATAGAATAAATGTGTTTTTTTTACTTTTTTTACCACTTAATAGTCCCACAGAGGGACTATAACAAACAGTACTTTGATTGCCTTTAAAATGCAATGCATTATCCCTATAGTGCATTGCATTTTAATGGCAATGCTATTCATACTTTGACCAGCAGGCTGCGCCAGAGAGGCGCAGTATGCTGGTAATCTACTCAAGGCTGGTCTGGGGCCTAGATCAGACCCCTGCCAGCCTTCCCACACATCGGCACCCTGCGATCGCTTTTGCAGGGTGCCGATGGGAGACAGAGGGAGACCGCTCCCTCTGTCAGCACTTTACATGCGGCGGGCGCCATTGCCGACGGCATGTAAAGTGTTAAACAGCCCGGATCGGCACTCCTGCCGGTCCGGGCTGTTAGAGCAGGGCCGCGGCTTTCATGTGAGAGCCGGGCCCGTGCTCCCCGCTGCACGGGAGACCCGTGCAGCGCTTAGACTGGGCCGCCGTGAAAAAGCGTCAGCCCAGCCTAAGGCCCCTTAGTGACAGCCATAAAAAGGCGTATGGGTGGTCACTAAGGGGTTAAGCTGCGTCGCGCTGGGCAAGATCTGTTTGTTGTAAGCCAGTATCGTCACATCAGTGTGCCAGATGGAGGCTTCCGTCTACCAGGGAGCCTGGTGAAATCACAAATGGGCGGTGTATAGTGCTGTTAAGGGTGGTTTTAGAGGCGGGTATCACTAGCACTATACAGCACTATACACCACCTAGATGTGCCAGTGATGTTACAGGGCTCCCTGCTAGGCGGAAGTCTCCTCAAAAGTTGAAGTCCCCTAGTGGACAAAAATAAGAAGTAAAACATTTAAAAAAAAAAATATATATATATATCAAGTGTAAAAAGCCTTTTACTATCATAAAAAAATAGAAAAAAAAATAGTCATATTAGATATCGCCGCATCAATAAGGACCAGCTCTATAAAAATATGACATGATCTACCACGTCAGGAAAATGTTGTTAAAAAAAAACATAAAAATCATGCATGAACAGACTGTTTTTGGTTACTTTACTTCCTAAAAAAAATCATAATATGAAGCAAAGTTGCATGTACACAAAAATGGTGTCATTGAAAAAGCCACCTCAGAAAAATAAAGAACTTATGGCTTTCAGAAAATAGCAACACAAAAACATGATATTTTTTCTCCAAAAATGCTATCTCTGTAATCGTACTGCCCAGGAGAATAAAATTAACATGACGTTTTTCCTGCACAGTGTACACCGCAGTAACAGGACCCAAAAACCAATGGCAGAATTGTCTTTTCTTTATCCTGCTAGCCAAAAAGTGAAATAAAAAGGGATTAAAAAGTTGTATGTACTCTAAAAATAGTAGCAATGATAATGGCAACTCATCCTACTAAAAATAAGCCCTCACACAGCTCTGTCAAAGGAAAAATAAAGCATGTATGGTTCTCAGAAAAAGACCATATTCGTAC